>BMAO01034411.1:0-25537 GCA_019973975.1 Trichonephila clavata | reverse complement strand
AAAAATCACAATTTAAACTAGATTATCAATAATATACGTATATTCTGAATTCATTGTTTTATGACATTACATTTAGAAAATTGTATTGATAATGTTTTATAATATCAATTGTAAGTTAAATACAGTGTTGATAAAAGAATTTTCAGAAGATATTAAAATCCCTAAAGGCATTCCATCAGTTTTTAAGGGTAAAAAAAATAGCGAATTCTGGAAAACGTACGTATTTATTGATAATAGCATTAATACTTCCATTCATCATCTATAAGCCGCTGGATCAAATATTTGTTTAATTCCATAAAATGAAACCGCAAATTAAATTTACTTCTGTGAAAAAAAAATTCAATATCAAGTGTTTGCTAAGGTTTTTTTTTTATAATCGAAGTTATACTATTTTAATTCACTTGTCTGAAAAAAAACCCATTCAATTTGCTGACCCAACAAAATCGAATGCAAATAAAAAATTGCAAATAAATAGACAAACAAACAGTACATTGAATAAAAGTTAACGATCTTTAAGTCTTTTTTTTTCAATGTGCGAAAGTGAAGAACAACAATTACTCCTTCTCAGCAGTTTCTGTATCAGTTTACTAGAGTTCTTTTATTGATTTAAACAAGTGAAGTTTTTTTTCCCATTAGCTAAATGTTTTAAAAATGAATCAGTTGTATCAGTTTTTTTTAAAATTATTTTTAATTTACTACAGTGAAAATCATTTAACTCGAAACTAAAGGACTGAAATATTTTTTTCGTCTTAAAGGATATTGCGAAAAAAGCATACATTCGTCAAAATTAAGTTTACTAAACTACTACTTTTGTTTACATAGATTTGTATATATGTATGTTTTTAATAAAAATCAATGAAACAAAAACATTCACAATGAAATTTAACACTAAATTTAGCAATACCAAAATGTTTACAGATTTCAGTTTCGTCTCTTTTTTGATCAACCTAAAGTAGTTCCATCTTCATTTTAAGCAAAATAGCAGTTTTGTTTGCCCCTGAAAGCTTTGGCATTGTGCTTGTAAAAAATTCTTCTAAAATAGAAAAAAAAAACGAGAACCAAACTTACTGAATTTTACTCTTACTGCGTTGTACTCGCCATCGAATTCTAAAACAAACTGATGAAGAGTTGAGATGTTTTTATGTGGCGTTTGTTGAAGCGGAGGGTGAAAGTGGCTTAGATAAATAAAATTGGCTATTCCGAGGGTATTTCAAAGCCAAGCTAGCCTACTTTCTACAAAACGTAAAAACATCTCCCTTTCATTTCACTCCTCTCTTAAATATCACCTGCGAGGTTGGTGTTTTCCGTATTTTGTTCATTTCCAGAAGGGAAATCTTTTCGTGTTCAGGGATTTTCGTTTCCTGTTGCGAAAAAAAATCTGTGTAAGTACATAGTAGTTTGTCGGGACTGTTGTATTATTATGTGTTGACCGATATTTCGTCTTCAGAGTTTCGCGTTAAACGTATTTTACTGTATGTCCTTTTAGAATAGTTGTTCCGTCAGGCGAATCTATAGCTTTTTTTACTAATGTAGTATACTGCGAATGGTTTTACGTATTGTTCATTATTGTCTTAAGTCACTTTAAAACGCTTGTCTGTTTAATTGACTGTAATAAAAAAAAAAAAAAACTCATCTACCAATATTCATGAAAAGGCACTTAAAATATATTTACAATCTCAGTGGCATTCTAACTGTATTAATGGGATATTAAAATTTATGTTGCTTATTTTTATAGTAATAAATATTTTTAAGCGATTCATTATACATACGTATACTTATTTATTTTACTTACGGTGAATAATATTAAGTTGCTTGTATATTTTTATACTGATAAATATCTCTTTAAATTGATGCATAATTAATAGACAATAAATTCTAAATCTGTATTTTTGATTGCTATTCCTTAACGCATTGCAGTGGGAATTGCATTGTTTAAACTACAGTCGAGCCTCCATACAACGGACCTCTATTTTATAAATTTCTCAATTAGGGAACTTTTTACGGAAACCAAAAACATCTCGCTTTTTTTTTTTGTAAAATAATCTCCAAATAGCGAAGTGAATTTTCTATATAGCGGACTTTTTCTCTTGTAATTTGATTTTTTCTCTATTTTTTAATATTTCAGGACATTTTTCAAATTATTCTCTCTTTTACTACATGTTTGGATGATCAATGACCTTGGACTGGTATTACCAGGTGCCTAACTCACTAGAAGAATTAAATGGCCATAAGCTTTCAACCAAAAACTCAAATAAAGCTAACAGATTTTATCTGTAATTAAATTTAGGATGCATGCGGTAATGTATGATAAAAATTACTGGTTGTAAAATAATGTACGTATAAATTACTCGTAGGTTTAAGTTAGAAAATGTCATTAACAAATTCATTGGTTTTATTATAAAATTAATTTTTAAAGATGAAAATACAGTATATTCCTAGTCAATGTATTTTTTTTCTTCGCAGATTTCTTTTTGATGGGTAAGATATATAAAATAAATTTAATTTTCAAAAAAGATATAATTACTTTTTTAAAATAACGTATTGTTATTAATTTAAAATTTGTTTTATGTGGTTTTTAAAGTTTATTAATAGATAAATCTCTATTTAACGAATTTCCATGCAACCGAACTTTATTTGGAGTTTAGCTACTTCGTTAAATAGAGACCCGACTGTATTTCCTATTTAATGGCATCCTAAATCTTATTGGTGGACTGATTTGGCTTTCCACAGCTAAAACGTTTGCCTAACTTTGGACTAAAGCGTATCCAAATCAAGAATACCACACCGTGGATTAATGTTTTTATTTCAAATATTACTGTGCATTTCCGTGCATAAGCCAATAATTTTTGTAATTTTTTTAAAATTAAAGTAAGGGGGTCGACTTATATGTACGGATCCGCCTCTAATCTCGGACAAACACAGTTGATGAAATGCTTTAAAAAAATTTCTGTTGGCCACGCGCAAGTAATTTCTATCTTTAAACATTTTGGGTGCTATAAGTGTAACAAAAGATTTAAAATATGAAGAATTTTTTAAAATTATTATTAGGATCAGAATTGTTCAATTTACAAAGTTGAATTTCAATACATATAGCGATTAGAATGCAAAACGTTTAAAACATAACTTGTGCTTTTAAAAATTAAAACTAATACTTTAAAAGACACAATTCATAACTATATACTGCATAGATCAATGAATATCTCTCTTTTTATGTACTTTATCAGTTGAATTAGATAGCAATAAAACTTATTATCCAATAGGATTTTTTTATATTCTTTCTATATGTGTATTTTTTTAATAAAAGCCTTTGATCACATCTATTTAATTAAGCAAATAAATGGATTATCGTATGTTTGAGTTTCAGTGTAGGAAATAAAATTTTAAACATCCAATTAAATAAATGCATTTTTCCTTTCATCGGATGTCCCAAAACACAACATAATTTAAACAAGTACTTGCTTGGATAAAGGTTTTCCTTTTTTATAGCAAAATAATCGAGAAAAATTTATATATTTCTCGTGTAAGAATCGAGATATTTTCCCCTAAACACATCTGGGGAATATTGTATTCGAAAAAGCTTCTAATCTGTTAATCAAATTTTTTGAGATTTCTTAAAAACTATTCAAACTTTTTTTATTGACTCGGGTTTTTTCTTTTCTAACTTTTTATAATCTTCAAACACGGTTGAATCCAAAGGTTCTTTAATTTCTGTTTCCCAAAAAACATTGATTAGAAAATTAATTAATTATAGAATTCTATGTTTTTGTAGCAGCACTCACTTAAGTATGACTGAATTATTTTAAATACTCTAACTGATTATTTAAAATTTCATTATTAAACACAACTCATTTTTATAGAACTATGCTGTTAAAATCTAATAATTAAATTCGATTCTAAAATAAAGTTTATTGATTAGAATTTATCAATTTAATTCTCCTCAATTTCATTCTATGTGTAGAAAATTAAAAAAAATTTTACAAAGCGAATCCTGTAAAAGTAATTGTTTTTTTAGAATAGTATATATTATAAAAAGTTTGAATTTTTTATTATCTCTACCTTCAGAATGAATTTAAGGCGAAATTATAGATTAACACGAATAATTCATGAAAATATTTTCTATGTTTAGGTAGCAAAAATCAGAAGCGTCATCATGAAAAAGAAAACTTGTAACCGCTCTTGTTATTATAACTGTAACTGACTGTCCCTAGCTGCAGAAGTACCCTCTAGGGACCACCCATTTTCAGTAGAGGCCAGGTGATGAGACAATGTCGTCGCTCTGAAAAACCGTTATTTTTGTTAAAGATATGGGCTGTTTTTGTGTACTCTAACTTAAATTAATAAATAATCGTATCACAATGGATACTTTATTGAACCCTATCCCGAAGTTATTAAATTAAATTTAATCTTTGACATCCAACGCACTACAAACTGTAGAAATTTTCGGAATTTCGAATTTTTAAAATCTTTATGCCAGTAATGCACACAAGGGGTGGGGGGGGGCATGAATCCGGACCATCCCCCACAACTTCGTTTTTTTCCGTTTAATTCTAACCCTATGTCCTACGCAAAAAATTTCTGCGGGTGTCACTGGTTCATACATTTTCGGTGCACAAAATACAATTCCATCCATTATTTTTTGAAAGTACTATTTAAAAAATTTCGATAAAACTTAAACTTGAACTTTTATACCAAAAACACTTAAATTCATTTCAATAATGAAAACCGTGTCTTCCTCTGCTTCACATTTAAAGTTTAAAAGCTTTAATTCTTAAAATTAATAAACATATTCCTCGAATCTTCATAGAGAAAATCCAAATCAATAAAAGTTATCATGAATTTTATCTTTTTCTTCATATACAAATATAAAATCCAAAAACGCATAGGCATATGTCATTTCCTTCTCGATTCAACTTTAGCAGCAACAAAAAACATTCGATTTCGTGCCCTTTTGTTTTTTGTCCGATTTATCCATTCAGTATCGGAAATAACTATCTCTTTCTATCTTTTATTATAGTCATCCTAAGGGGGAACAGATTCCGTCTATCTAATAGTCCAAAGCTGACTGAATCAGGAAAAACCCTGCTTTTCCTCCCATCGGAAATTAAATCGAATACTATCCAAAGATAAATCCTCTGTTTCCATTACCTCCGTCGTAGACCAAAGTCCACCAGCGAAATCCAGTGCATGGGGAGGAAAAAGGGAATGGGACGAACTACAATCTGATAACATGTTATTTAGTTAGTTTGGTCACTGCAATTCTATCCACTGCAAAACAGGTAGGTCGGCGAAGGAAAAAAAAAGGGGGAAAGTATTCTCTTGGTGGAACAAGGGATACTTTGCTTCCTCAGAAAGGTTTATTTTGTAGATCATTATTCCAGATTACAGATGAAATAGAATTTTCCCCCACTTTCTACTCTCTCTTGTAGCAATCTATTTATCAAGGCGTCTGTGAAGCAGTATCTGACATGTTTAGGAGGTAATTTCGGTCACTCTTTCTCTTTAGTGTTTATTTTCCTCAACTACTGATTGTTTTTTTCTTTTAAATCTATGTGATTACTGTTTGTACAGTTGCCGGGATGATTGCGCATTTCGATTTTAACTGTCCGATATGTTTGGATTTGTAGGAAGATAGTTTTTAAATTGGTTGAAGACTTAGGATTGTCTTCCAGATGAGTTAGCTCAATTTGTTCTTCGTAATAGGTAATAAACATTCCTGTTTTAAATTGTATGAATAAATGCATTTGCGACCTGAGGTCTTCTTTATCAAGTCTACTTTATCAATAGGACAATACTTTTCGAACTTTAACTGAAAATATTTAGACTTTCATATTCTATGGTTGTTATTTATTTTTTGGTTTTGGCAATGTTTTATCACTGAGTTAGTAAAGAAAGTAAAGAATTTAAAAACAATAAAATTTTTGTGATACGTGATTTTTAAAATTTTAATATATTTCATTACAAGAATTGTGTACAATCGATTTTCTTTATAACTGGCGTTCAATTAATATATGTGGCCGCGGTAGCCGAGTGGTCTAGGCATCGGATCTTGGCTAGCATGTCATGAGTTCGATCCCAGCACCACTGAAGACCCGCCGTGTAGGGGAGCGATGCACGTTAAATCTGTCGAGAGCTCAAACGTCCTCCCGTTGGTGTGGTTTGGTAGTTAGGAGAGGAGGTTGCCAGATCAGGTGTCGTCCACGTCACTTGACCATGGTTCAAAATTACGCGGACCGTCCCCAAAAGCCCTCGTGTAGCTGAACAGTTGGACGTTAATATTCACTCACTCAATTAATATATATACTGTGGTATAATTCACTGCTATTAACTTTTATAGAAAATTAAAGAAGAATATCAGTCTAAAAGGAACTCCATTACGATCCACAATGTTATTTTCAAGAAAAGTGAAAAACTCCATGCAGCAGTTAAAGCACAAGAAAATTAAAAAAGAATACTGAATACTTAAGATTATTCCTTATATTCCGGACTTACCACCTTGATCGTTCTCTACAGGAGCTTTAGGCCAAGAAAAGATTTAATCGAATAAAGAATTTAAGCGCAATTGTCTTCGTTCAAATTCGACTTATTGTTAACAGTTAGGATTTTTTTTTAAAAAAAAGTAACCATTTAAAACGTTGGAAAAATGTGTAGATCTCAAAGAAGGATATGTAGAAAGTTTTGTTTTGTTCAGGAAAGATATTTTAAAAATGTTTCATTCATATTTAATCGCCCCCCCCCGTAACAACGTTTTGTGGAAAACGAAAAGGTAAATTGTGATCAAAATATTTCACAAAGATATTGTACACTTGATTCTATGCAAAATAAATATAAGGAAATTACATTCACAACAAAGGTTTCTTGAAAGTATTTTTAGAATATTCTAGATTAAGGAAAACGCAAGGTTAATTTTAAACCAAAAAAATGAGATCAAGGGTTAATATGGAAGAAAATACACATCAACTATATATAATTTCGATTACTATACGAAAAAAATGAGAAATATAGAGAAGAAGCTGTATTTTCTTTTTTCATAGAGAAAATATTTTCTTGCCAAGAAGATATAAATTATAACAAAATGAATGTCAGTAAGTCGTATGAAATGATGTATAATGATGTTCTTAGTGCTTCCCATTTTTTTTCTGGGTAAGGATTGGTCTCTGTTAAGGAGCACGATGAAAAACAGAAATATGTGTAACTGGAATTTTTTTCATTTGTAAATTATTATTATTTTTTTAAATTTTCATTATATGTGTGTTTAGTATTTAATTATTGACCCCTTAACCTGTTTACCGTACAGTATATGGGCGACCAAAAGCTAGTTACAACCAGTTTGCCCGTACAGCATACGGGCACTTTATTTGATTCTCACATATCTTTAATTCTTATAGTGAGATTATTAGTGCTAGAGAGCTTTTTTAAGAGATGCAGTTTATCCATAGTACTGAGATACTTATCATGCGGGATTTTCTTTGTGATGAAGGTGAGAATTTTTCATTGAAAAGGCAGAAATTTAAATTTTTGAAAATACTCTATAAAGCACAGGGGTTGGCAAGGCAATGTGTAATTTGTTGCTTAAAAAGAAATGGAAAGGTAATCCAAAAAAGCAGATATTATGTCTGTCTCTATTGTAATGTAAGGCTTAGTATTAAACCATAATTCTCAATTTGTGTAGTGTCTACGGTAGCCGAGTGGTCAAGATATCGGATCGTGGCTGGCATCTCCCGAGTTCGATCCCATTACCACTAAAGATCCGCCGCATAGGGAAGGATGCACGTTAAATCTGTCGAGAACTCAAACGCCCTCCCGTTGGTGTGGTGTGGTAATTAGAAGAAGGGGTTGCCAGCTCTGGTGTCTTCCTCGTCACTTGACCACGATTCAAAATTACGAGGTCCGTTTCCAAAAACCCTCGTGTAGCTTAACAGTGCGAAGTTAATATTCAATCACTCACACACTCAAATTATGTGTGCATATATATGCACAAAATAAAATCTTCAACCATTTGAAAAAGAGGACTGGACATGAAGTTTTTTGAAAGCATGCGAAAAATTCTTTTAAGATCAATGAAGCATTTTTTGTAGCATGCAGAGTGAACGTATAAAAAACAAACATTTAAGAAAGGGGACTGTGTTCCTCAATTATAAAATAAAAAATAGTGTAAAAAATTTAAAATTTAAATTAAATTAAAACTCTTCGTTCTCGCATTCTTAAGCTAGTTATATTCAATAAAAAAATATGACTTGTTTTGGAACATTTGGGCTTCCTAAAGGGTTAACAGAATTTTTTAGAATCCTAATTACAAAATAAAGTATTATCAATAAATATATTTTGAATTCTGTTAAAAGGTTATAAGGAATGATCATTAGACCCTTAAAACATTGTTTCTTTTCATAATTTCATGGTTCAATAGCTTCTAAATATAAACGCATTCCACTTTTCTCTTCTTCCTCTGCTTGTTAAATCATTTCTGCTTGCAAAACAAATTTAAAACGTAATGCTTCACTGAGTTACACTTATTCCATCAATGTTATGTCGAAAGAAACCATTAAAATATCATATTTCTTAGGTATGAACTGAATTCTGTGTATAAAATGTTTAACAGATTCAATTCCATTGTGTATTAACGCCGCTTCTAGAAGCAACACGAAGTGTTGTTAGTTTCAATCTTTGTAATTTTCAGCCACAATTAAATGACGGGGAAGACTCTTGAGAGGCACTCACTCACCAAATGCATACTACTCGTCAATTTAAAGGCTTTGAGCCTAGATAAAAAAAAGGCTAACAAGAAGAAAACTTAATTTTCCGTTTCAACGGCGCAGGTGATATAGTCACCAAAATTGATACAACAGACGCCAAACGGAATATTCCCCCTGGTAACCTTTTACCACCACATTTTCAAAACAAGTCGTGTCGTCGTCTTTCTTATCAGTACCACCTTTTTCATAATACACCTAGAATTGATGAAAAACTAATAAGAACGAATATTTATTTATATTTTTATGTATGTATTGTGTGTTGTCATCAATAATTTCAACTTGGCGAGATTTGAGCCTGGGAAACGGAAAAGAGAGTCCCCTTAATTTTTATGTAGTATAACTAATTAAAATACTACGCTTTGAGGGAGGATTCAATGAATTCTGTTTGATTAAAACATTTTTTGCTACTAAAAAATATAAATTCCAAGAGTACTTTCAGCTCATCCTGAGAATTATGGTTATTTAAATTTTAATTGAGTTTTGGAATATGAAATTATTACTTGAAAAAAAATTATATTACGCAATTTGTTAGTGTTTTAAGTAATTACATCTGCTTTTAATTGCTTTTTTTGTATCATTGATCATATATAAATCAAATTTTGACGATTGGTAAAAATAATTAATATTTTATATGAGTTTTATTTCAATCTAATAAAAAAAAAAGGAAAATCAGTGACACCTTATATTTTTGAAACATAGGTAATTACTTTGGTAATAGCAGATTTTAACCGTAAAACAAACACTTACTTTGTGGTTTTATATATGAGCCTGAATTTTTGAATTCAAATACAATAAAATAATCAAAAAATCATTTCGAAAAACAGTTTCTCAGTCTTGGAAATAATTTAAATACTTCTAATATAAAACATTGGTTTTTGATGAATAAAAAATAATCAAATATATTTATGTTTTCATGAATTATGAAAAATGAATTTTTAATGCTAATGAAACAATTAAATATTATTTCTTTCTTAAGTTAAAAGAAACTTGGATGTCATGTTTTATGAAAGCAATATTTAGAATTGATTTAAAACAGTTACATATATGCGATACATACATTTGCATTTAACATTTACTATTAAAAGTATTTTGATTAAATATGAACATAGAGATAATTTAATAATTAACTCAAAGGAAAAGAATTGCAACTGACTCAAGTTAATAGTTTCAAAATCAGTCTTATAGGAATGTGACTTTCAATACCTAAAAAGCATTAAATAAAGTTAATCTGAGCTCTCAGATCTAAAGGATTTGCGTTGAATAATTGAAAGTTAAATATTGAAAGGATTAGAACACAAAAGTAAACTGACGAAGAGTGAAATCAAAAAGGTCCAGTTAGATGTATCTAAGTTTCTTACAGTAATTTACTTTTCCAAAGAGATAAATCAATTTTTGATTCTAGAATTGGATAACGTTAAAATAGTGTAGAAGCTTTGCAGACAGCTAAACTCTATCGTATGTTCTAGTTCATTTTTCAATTCCTACTATTAGCTCCTCCCTATATATATATATATATATATATATATATATATATATATATATGTATATATATATTTATATATATGTATACTAAAACCGGCCCGGCGTTGCACGGGCTTTTACCGAATGAATAACTTAATTCCTATGGGTTTGCTGTTTCCCTCAGGACGATAGCACTTTTGTGTGTGTATGCGCGATGTGAGTGATTTCTTTAACTATGTCATCAAAACTCTCTTTTTCGAAATTTGTTCTTGCGTTGGTGTGGTGTGGTAATTAGGAGAGACGGGTGAAAGGCTCAGGTGTCGTCCTCGTCACTTGATCATGGTTGAAAATTTCGAGGTCCGTCGCCAAAAACCGATAAGGCAAAGAGTGCGAATTTATAAATCACTCACTCACTTTTCAATTCTTTAGTTGCAATTTTTTAGTCCCCGGAAACGAAAATGTAGCTTTTTTAAAAAATAGTTGTATGTTGAAAAAAGACAGAAAAGTAGAAATTTTTCAAATTTCAAAATTTTACTATTATTTTAAATTTTGAAGTAAAATTGTGAGGATTTTTTGAAATGTTCGACACATGGGGAAAAAAAGATTCATGCAATTATCTTTATCAAAGAAGAAACTATTAAATGCTTAAGTATTTTGAGTGTTTTATTAAAATTTGTTCAAAAAAGTTTTTGGCTTTTTATTTTTTAAATCACTGATATTAAAAGTTTTAAAAATCATTTTTATTTAAAAGCAAAGATAAGTTATTTGGCGCGAAACCATTTTTCGACGCCAAGGCTTGGCTAACTGTAAAATCGCGTATTTCTTATTAAAGTTTTTATTTTTTAAGGCTTAATTTTTAAGTTAATGCTTTCAAACTTCACACATTAATTTCAAAAATGAAGTACTTTTAAATAAAAAATGTACGAAAAATACTGTTTAAATTAGTTTTCGCAAAAACGGTATTTTACGAAAATCACAAAAAAACTTTAAAATCCGGAATTTTTAAGCAATTTTTTCAATCTTCACACAGAAGTTTGATAACATTATTCTGCAAACGCAAAAAAAAGTTTCGTATGATAATCTTAATAAATAACGAAGTTATTCAACGTTGAGTTTAAAAAATGTTGACAATTTTTCGAAAAATCGTAAAAAAAAAAAATTGGGGGCATTTTATTTTTTAAATGAATGGTTCGAAAAGAAAATTCCTTGAAGTTATTTAGGGTAGAATATCGTTTTCATAACACGAAAATAAATTCATAAGCAACGATTTAGAAATAATTTTCATAAAAACGCGTCAGTTTTAACGCTTTTTTTAAAAAAAAAAATCGTAAAAAATAGAAAATATCCTTATTTTGTAAAAAAAATTATACCGTATTGTGGCGAAATAAATGATCTTTCCGATTTTTTAATTATTTTTTATCTGATTTCAAAAGCAAAAATTGGATGGCTATTTTAAAATGGTAGAAAAGTGGGATGTTTGCTCGGCCGAAACGGAATTGAAGTTTAGCTAAATAAACAACCCTCAGGAGCAAAACATATAGGCGTTTTAAGGTTTTTAATTAATAATTTCTCATCTAATTGCAATATCGGAATGAAAAACAGTTTACGTCCTATTCTCAGACCTACTGAATATACGCACAAAATTTCATAAGATTTGGTCAAGTTGTTTCGGAGGACTTTGGCTACAAACACTGTGACAAGATAATTTTATATATTAGATTTATTTATCTTGTCAAATTTTCAATCTTTAAAAAAAGGCTTTCCATTCATCCAATAAAGTTCAAATAAATTTTTTTAAACTTGTAGTGGACACTTGATGTTAATACAGTTTTTTAAAATATTAGTTCATTAATTAATACGTAGTAAAATTAATTAAATTAATTACCGGTTTTCGACACCAACTTAGATTCGTTTTCATTGTTGTAACAATGCAACTGTTAAAACAATGACAAAAGTTGACGTCGAAAACCGGTATTTGGCTGAACTAGCACATTTAGTGCATTGTTACAAGAATGCAGACAAATGATGCTCTTTTTTCAATTCCTGGTATTAGTTCACTCTCTCCCTATATATATATATATATAATGGTGACGGATTTAGTAAAGATGACGACGAATTTGGGCGAAGACGAATTTAGTAAAGGGTTTTTTGTAGCGTGGCCGGTGTTGATTTTTCTTTATAAGATTACTATTCTTTACGATTGATGTTGCATTTTCAATATTATGGAGAAGGCAGTCTTGGAAAAGCTATTCTTCTTTATTAAACACTGGACATGTAGACACACATATGGACGTAATCACAAATAAACATACACACACAACAAAAATACACAAACACTAGCTGCAGCCGACTACATGATGAGGACAGACAAAAGACAAGAGAGCGTGTAACCGTCTGCTCCGAGTTTTTAAACTGGTGGTGAAGGTAGTACGATTCTTTTGTAACAGGAGTCGTGATTGGATGCAAATGTGTGCGAGCAATTAGATTAAGATTAAGATTATAACGGTCTTATATATATAATATATATATAGCGTTCAAATTTTCAATCTTTAATCAAATTCTTTCTATTGGTCCATTCAAAGTAGGAATTGACTTAAAATTCTTTTATATAACTTGTTCTATTACATTATGTTCTTATTTCGTGTATTTTTATGCGGTATAATGGGAAGTATTACTCGTTCAATCGAATACATCTCATGATATGACGTTGATGTTTTTCAAGTGAAATAACAGATTAAATGTTGTCATCGTCTGTCAAACCGTGGCTAGAAATACAAGATATCCCGGGTGGTTTATTGAACGCTTCGGACCTATTTCTCGGTCTCCACGCTCCCCTGACCTCAATCTCATTTCTTATTCTGGAGCCATCTGAAATCACCTGCATATGAGACACCGGTGATCCACGAATAGTCGTCGATTCAGCTGACATCACTAGCACACCGGATTTGTTGGAATACGTTCGATAATCCTTCGTCATTCGGTGTCGGCTATGCTACAACCGACGCGGCCACAACTTTGAATGATTCCGGTGATTATCACTTGTCATTGCATTTGTAAGGTCGAGCTGTGCGACATCGTTCGTACTGTAAACATGCTTTAGGTCTAATAACTGTATTTTTTCCCCTCTTATTGCCCTGTTTCTCTCTTTCCAATGGACATCACACACTTCATAACTGTTTGGGGGAATTACACCGACTAAACGTGGTTTGCTATGTCATGTTCTTACGGGATTTGTTGTCATGCTGCCTACTGTCACCCCTCTTAATCTGTGGATCGAATTCGGCAACATACTGTATAAATATAATCATTTTTATGTTTACAAAATACTTTCATAACTACAACACAAATAGCAGTTTTTAAAAGTCTTACACTAAAAAAAGGTAAAGTTTACATCGATAAACCAATATATCTTCAATATCTTCTCGTAAAAAAGAAAGGTTTTGTGTTGTTGTTGCTAATGCCACCTGACTGACGTCGTCAGATCGAGGCATACGAAATTCATCATGGCATCGGGCTATATCGTACGCCTGTCGTTAACCTTAGCTTTGAGCACCATACAGGTGACAGTACAATTTGGCTCAGTTCCACCCCAATTTTGAGGGAGAAACCCTGGGAGTGGTCAGGGGGTTCCCACCTATCTTCCTCTTCCACCAACCTCACGAGAGGACATACGGCTCGACGGCTGTTTAGAGTACACCCATTCTACACACACACGAAAGCACTATACATTTACAAATATCTATGCCTTCTCCGGGATTCGAACCCAGGCCTTACGGCACAGCAGTCAGTGTCGCTAACCACTATACCGGATGGGCGATTTAGTTTATTAATAAGGTTTTGTAATAATTATTTCATGTTTCAACACACATACACACACATATATATATATATGTTTAGAGAGAGAGATATATACATATTACAACTGTTCAATGTCTGAACTAGAAATAAGAAGTTTTAGGAGATTTAATGTATTTAAAAAGGTATTGGGCAAATAGAATCCTAGTACATTAATTTGTGTTAAAATTTTTTTCTGATATTAAATTTAAAATTGTACGAGCATGCAAAAAATAATATTCATTGAAGCTTTGGAGTCGTAGAAACAATATGAAACATAATTACAGAAAATATCTAAAAACAAATTTTGTGTGCTGGAGTTATTGCTTCTTAGAATTTAAATTCAAAACGTAAAAATGCAGTTTTGCTTTAAAAAAGCATTTAAATTTCATGCTCATATGTATTGTCTAACAATAAATGTCTGAGATTTATTTCCTATAATTGTAGCATAAAATTAAGTCTTTTTTAGAATGAGAAATATTTCAAATGTTTTGATATATTCAGCATATGTCAATATTTTGGTCAAAATTAATTTAACTGGAGTTAATTTTAAAAATTTCGGATAAATAATCTTGTAACTGGCCTATCCACGTTTTCCCTAACAAACCTCTTGGGGAATAACTTCCTTTATATATTATTTAATTGAAAACCAGAAGAAGACGTGGTCTATGTAAATTACGTCATGTACTTAAGTATTAGCTTTCGGGTTTGAGATGAGAGAGAGCGTGAAGATTAACGTAAGATAAAGCAAAGCTAGACGAGAGCACTTCGTAAATTATTTAATTAATATTAAGATTGGACGATTTGGTCAATTAGTTGTTAAATTGGATTCGGTCAGTTTGGATTGGATTACTTTAGAAATTATCTTCAAATATGAGAAGGTGTATTGCCTGGAAGTGTTAAGCTTAGGTGATCTGATTTATTATTTCTCCAATTATCTCGTCTGCTCCACTCTCTCTCTCTCTCTCTCTCTCTCTCTGTTGTTCCTATATTTATCAATTGATGCATTTCTTAGTTTGGGTTGCATTGGTTACTTGGTTAATTTGCATTGTTGTTGAGAAAAGTAAATAAATTGTATTGTTTTGACTATGGCTAGTTTTCCTTCCAACCCTCGAACACCAATGTATGGGATAGCCCATCCATTAAAATCTGATATATGTAAAAATGAATAAATAAATTAGCTAATTTTAACTACAGCATTTTTTAAGTTTCCGTGCCTTGCGAATAACATGTAAAAAGTTTTCAGACATAACTGATCGACCATTTAACCTCTGTGAATGTTAAAATTGCAGTATTGAGTTTAAAAATTTTTTTTATAAATCTTTCTCTTTACAGAGATAATATATTCGTGAATATGAATGGAAAAATCTTTTAAAACTTCTTTAGTACTAGCTATATATTTCTTTATCCACTTATTTTTTTAAATTGCATCTTATAGATGGTAAGCTGCATTATAAATGGTAAATTGTATGGTATACAATTTATAGCTGCTATTTAGTTTTAAGTTAAGGGAACGTTAGAGATCAGTTTATTGAGAAAACGGATGAAAGGTTAGTTTTAAATTTGTATACTTATCACACAAAAATAATATTCAAATTATACTTTTATAATTTGTCTAGACACTTTAATGATTCTATGCATTTTCTTCCATCTGGTGCTTATTTCTATGTAGAATTTTATGATAATTTTGCGATCATGAATATTTACTTCTAAAATGTTTCTTCTACTGACAATTAGCTTTATTACAATTTTCATCCCCGAGAATATAGCTTTCCTCACACAATCAGTTCTGAACAAATTGACAGTTTAAAATTCTTTAAACGTGGAAGTGAAATTCGGTAATAGTGTTGGACCCCAATTTAAGGAATTCATTGGGACCGAACATTTTGTTCGTTATTTCGGAGTTATTCGTTATATCGGGGTCTAAGCAGAATATAATTTTTTGTACTTACCTTTTGGAGTTTATATAAGCAACTGTACAAGCAATACCCATAGAAATTACACACTTTTATTCAACAGCTAAAAATACTATTAGTGAATTATTACGCACCGTTTAATTGGAACTTTAAAAATACTGACTAATAGATGCTTGATAATCTTTTCCATTCCTGACTCAAAAGAATTCATTTTTCGTCTCTATGCATAGAAGAAAATACCGCATCATTTACATGTTGTTGCATAAGAGAGAGGTATTTTTTCGCATTTTTCAAACAATTAAAAATATTAGAAAGTACAACAATTTTGACGGGAGTTTCATTATCAATTTCTGCATTAGAATCACTGGCTCCGACAAATCAACAATTTCCTAAACTTCAGTTGTACAAATAGGCAGTCTGTCATGAAATGTACGAAAATCCTTAAAATCTTAAAATATCCCCTGTGTTCTGGAGAGGAATGAGATTAAAAAGGAATTTACTGTCTTATTTTTACTCTCAAAAAAGCTCGCGACAGCATATATCTATCTTTCATGTGTCAGCCATTATCGCCAAAATAGTGAACCATGAGTACAATAAAAATTGATAATTTATTTCAATGCACGTTTTTTTAATGATTTTATTATCAACCGATCACAATGAAAATTGGGAAATATATGTATTCTTTTTTGGAAAAGTGTTTTGTGCAATCCTTTTTATTGTAGTTCTCCACCAGGTAGGTCCACCAGGTGCATATCAACTTCTGCACCGTTCAGTCCATCGCCAAGTTGCCAACATGGAAACTAAAATGATGCCAACTTGGCTCTATCGCCAACATTTTGTTAGGTTTCCATTGAATCGCCATTATAATGTAAGGAATGGCGTTGTTTGCGAATATAACAAATTTAATATAAAATAAATACAACAGAAAGTAATATTAACGTATTACACATCCAGATATAAATAATTTATACTATTTTAAGCGTTCATTACACAAAATTTGTAACAATGTGTTACTTTTGCTGAGCAGAGATCAGCTTAGGAAGGTGTTTTTAAAACTTGACCCACAAGACAGTTACGGGGCGTTATAAATACAAAAAATCCTTTTCATCAGTTATAAGATCTACAGACTTAAAATTTAACAAATATGTTTTTTTATCCAGCTGAGACAAGCAAAAAGCTTTTTTTTTGTTGTTGTTTAATTAGCAATTCACGTAAAATTAACTCATTAAAAACTACTTTATACTTCAATCTGTATTGTTTATTTTTTTAAATTCACCCGGGCAAAAAACGGGTATGCCAGCTAGTAATAAAATATTAACCCCTTGGTAGTTATTTTAGTTTTAGAATTTTTTTTACAAAAAAATTATTGTAAGATACAGTCTGATGCATGTTAAATATGTTATGGAATAAAAGTCCTCGTGTTGGATCAGTGCGGAGAGTAGGGTTTCAACTGAGTTTTGATCTGTCTAAAAATTGATACGAATTATATTTAACTATTAAAAGTGCCTTTCTAAAGATTACAAATAAAGGTTTCCGCGGGTTCAAACAAATGCATTATTTATGAGAAAAATAATGTTTTTAGTTGCCTAACAATAACTTAAATTTCTAGTTATGAAATAACTGAAATATTTTTTTCTTAAAACATTTTATATCTAAAATTACTTTAATTTTGTTCATCAAGGGGAATTTCAAAAAATAGGTAAATAAATGCTAACTAGTTTCATCATTCTTGTATAAATTTTACTTTAAATCCCTATATAATAAAATGTAATCGTAATTCTTAACTATACCAACCTGTTTCTTAATGTACGAATCATTTTATTTTCTATGATTTTTTTAAACAAATTTTTCTCATATTGCATTTTTTTCTATGCATTAGAAGTTGACTTTTGTTACATTTGATAATTTTATTAAACTGGAAAACATCATAACAAAGGTTCTTTTATTTTTCAGTAGTAGTATTTTTTACACTTTAAGAATTACCACAAAAGAATAAGAATTCAGTACATCTTTTTGAGTACAAATATCACCATTTTAAACTTTTTGCATTTTAAAATATCTTATTAAAATTAGTCTTTCAAAAATTATTGTTCCATTTTGGACATCTGGCAATGAAATTTAAGTTTATTCGTCGGTTGTTATTTTAAAGCTCCCCCTGGTGTTGCTTTTAAAAAAGGGATGTCTTTAAACAATAAATCTCGATATGTATTATTTTTCCTTCAGAAGCACTTTCTTAAAATAAATATTGTCCCGTTTTCGCATCACATATCTGAAAAATCGGCTTCTTTTAGTGGATAGGATAACCTCATTCCTATGCCCACGTCCACCCGAAAATATTGCGGAGTCCTATCTTCTGTCATCACCCCGGCAACCTTTGACCGTGGGAAAACCCCCATCAGCCGGTTGTAATTCGAGGTTTCAGCAAGAACTCCCCTCCCCGTCCCAAGACCTGGATTGGTGAGAGTCGATTGAAACACACCGAAGAGAACGGTGCGTTTACCTCCTCCCTCACAAATATCATATTCTGAATAATGAAATAACCAATATTTTGAGTAACTTCAATAGAAACATATATATTGTAATTATATTAGTTGTGACTTAAATAAACAAAATATTTAAATTCCTAACACTCACGCTACCATTAATTTTTTCAAATTGCACAATATATATGTCATTTAAGAATCCGCCTTAATTCCGTATCCCTAGCACATGTAAAAACTTTTTTTTCATAATTATGCAATATACTACGAATAATTCATCAGTATTACATGCCTTCTAAATAAAGTATAACCACTATGAATAATGTGAAAAAAATGGATGTAAAATGGAATTATTTTTTCATAAAAACATAAGGATTTCTATAATTAAATATTTATTTCTAAATTAAATCTGACATTGTTAAGTGAAAAATTAACTATTTTATTTTTATCTAGACTTTCTTAGGACTAAAATATTTAAGTATATTATAAATCTTTGAAATTTGATAGTAACTACGTATCTTTGAGAAATTTATAAATTAACAAAGCAATATGTGTACTCTATATTTTATTTCTAAAAAAATAAGAGTATGGGCCTTAAAAAAATGTAATTGTTTCAGATAATGAAATCCTGTAGTAACATTAAAATATTTTTAAAAAAAATGTCTGAGGGATAGTTTTTTGAATAAATTAATCTTAAACTTTTTGAACTATTATAAGGTGCTAAGTTTTTTTAAAATTTTTTGAAAAAATTGTTTATATGTGATGTATGAAAGAAATATATTCATTAACATACAAAGGTGCATTCATTACAGTTAGAAGTAATTGAAAAAGTTAAGAGAGGAGAGAGAAAACCCTCATTTATAACAAGATTTAAAAAAATTAGATACTTTATATTTTTAAATGAATTTTCAAAACCAAAATACCAAACATTTTGCGCTATACATTATTGAACAATCTTGGGATTGTTAAAATTTTAAAAAAAAACTATTATTTGTAAATAAAAGCCGAAGAATGAAATTATATTGATCCTGAAATATAAACAAAGACAAATTATCTGATGAAAGCACTTTTATTCTACATATGCAACATTTATAAATAATATAAAGCTTGGCAAAGTACGCATATAAATATTAAATTATTCTTTGTACAATATTATACATATATATATCCATACCTAAACTAAGCTAACCACTAAAAAAAAGAACGCCAGCATGGCAATCAAATGGAAAACACTCTGTGTTCACATTCACATTAACATAAGGTTTGGCAGATAAAATAAATTAACAATGAGGGAGCAATTAAATAACGTCACATCTTTCCATTTTTCTGAATCATTTAAGCCTTCAACAAAGTGTCTTTTCTGCTCAGAGAAGGAAATCCAAGTTTTCCAAACAAGGAATGACCTCCATGTCCAAGGCTTCCAAAGCTTCGGTATTCGTGAGTAATTCCGTGTCCAGCACCCACTGATGGCTCGTGTTTGATTTCAGTCTTAAATCCTACAAGAGGTTCATCAAGTCCACCAGTTTTGGCTTCGTAAAATTCATGTGCAGGTTCCTCGTAGTGATGAGGTTCGGCTTCAACTTCCAAACCATGACCATGTTCTGCTTCGAATCCATTGTGTTCAGCTGCAGGAACTTCGAAACCGTGGGGTACCGCATGCAGACCAAGACCATGCCCATGGATGATTCCTTGAAACTTGTGTTGATGGTTGTGTCCATGTTTATGACCGTGTTCATGTCCATGTTTGTGATCATGACCGTGCTTATGAGCATGTCCGTGCTTGTGACCGTGCTCGTGCTTATGTCCATGTTCATGTTTGTGACCATGCTCATGTTGGTGATCATGTCCGTGCTTGTGTTCATGTCCATGCTTGTGATCATGTCCGTGTTTGTGTTCATGTCCGTGCTTATGGGCATGCTCATGCTTGTGTCCATGCTCATGACCATGCTTGTGAGCATGACTGTGTTTGTGACCATGTTCATGTCCGTGCTTATGGCCGTGTTCATGGCCGTGCTCATGACCATGTTCATGCTTGTGATCATGTCCGTGTTGGTGACCGTGTTCATGTTTGTGTCCATGCTCGTGCTTATGTCCGTGCTCGTGTTGATGACCATGCTCGTGTTTGTGGCCATGTCCATGTTTATGAGCATGATGATGATTGTGTCCATGCTTGTGCCCATGTTCATGTTTGTGTCCATGTTCATGTTTGTGTCCATGTTGGTGTTTGTGCTCATGACCATGCTTGTGTTCGTGTCCGTGCTTGTGTTCATGAGCATGCTTGTGACCATGCTCGTGTTTGTGTCCATGTTCGTGCTTGTGCTCGTGACCATGTTTGTGCTCATGACCATGCTTGTGTTCATGGGCATGCTTGTGACCATGCTCATGTTTGTGTCCATGTTCATGCTTGTGCTCATGACCATGTTTATGTTCATGGGCGTGCTTGTGTTCATGACCATGTTGGTGTTCGTGGCCATGCTTATGATCATGCCCATGCTTATGATTGTGATGATGATGGTGGTGGTGATGATGATGATGCTCGACTTTGTCCTTAATTACTATCACTTTCTTATCATCATCATGCCTGAAATACATAAAAACAATTTTTTTTAATTATCTTGTTGATATAATTTCTTAAGTAAAATATATATTTTTACTTAAAATCTAATATATTTTTTATCTTTATATTTTATGAAGTTTTATCTTTGTCTTTCTTTACAGTTCGTACTACGCTTATACATTCTTATCGATAGGGATTTTTAGGTATAATTTGTTAATGCGTAGATTCAATAGTTAAATTCTTTATTTCTTTCCTTTTAGATTTAATGAAAATTATTTTTTTTTAAAATAAATATCTATTGTTACTGTGATTTATACAAATTTTCGGAAAGAATATCGTAGACAATAACAAATAACAAATGTAAATTTAAAAATTTAATAGAAGAAAATGAATTTAAACTTTTTCATTAATATTAAATTTATAATATTTTTTTCAGCTGTAGTTAACTCTTTTGCGCCTTAGAGAGATACGTTTATTTAATATAAAAAATACAAAAAAAAATACTTACAAATCTAGATCAGGTTCTGCTGTAGCGTAAGCTACAGCTACTACCAGAACTATGAAACAGGTCTTCATACTGATCATCATCTGAAAGAAATAGAAATAGCTTTTAATGATTTTGACATACAAACACACAGAAAATGTATGAATTCTTTCAATTAAGCTTCTGAATACAATTAATCCCTTTAAAAGCTACTGAAAATTTTTACAAAATATGAGAACTCTCTTCGAAATTAAAACTGATAATGTATTCAAATGAATTTAAACAAAGATATTTTTGTAGTCAAACAAATTGTAGCATTTCGCGCAAATACAAAATCATATTACAGAAAAATCTCTGATATTAAAAGTATATGTTAAGAGAAATATACTAAAAATGTACCATTCTTTAGTTAATATTAATTATAGATTTATTTTTTCAAATATTGTGTGTAAATAAAAAAAGATGAAAAATATCAACAGGAAGAATTTTTTGGAAGGAATAATTTAATTAAATATTTCTCTAAATGTTTTCGGAATAAAAATATTATATGAATTACTTTTATAAAAATACTTTTGTATATTAAACAAAGATGTTTTCTTTGAATGTTAAATAATTATAAATAAAACTAGGTCTTGTATGTATGCGAGGAAATTAGGAAATTATTTATTCTGAGAAAAGTATTACTGACGATGGTAAAAAAAAAAAGTCACAAAATTACAATAAATTTTAATGAGCTTTAATCAAAAATATTTCAATCGTTTATTGATATTGTAAAATATCAACACACATATTTCTTTTTAATAATTCAAAAATTTACTATGAAAATTCTTTTATTTAAATATGATTTTGAATTGTTCGAACATTCTAATTTAAATTTAAAAACTTAGGAATCGTAATTATTAATCAAAATCATTCTTTTAACTGAGAAAAAGTAAACTAAATACAGTTTTTTGCAGATTTTCTATTTATTTATATATATTATGTCCGTTATAATGGATTTAGCTTAAATTCAACATAAAAATTATGCTGTCCCATTTTGTTCAATACATTAACACTGGTTGAATGAAGAAAACTTCAAACAACTGATCGTATGTCGAAATATTTTTTTTTCGAACTGCATAAACGCCAGAAGATAAATATCATTAATTTGATAAGTTCCAGATAACACACATGGCTTTTGCATCATGTTTCTTTTCAAAACCGACGGACATTGTATCATTAATACAAATTATTGTAAATAACAGATTGTGTTACTTTTATTAATGGTTTAAATTTGATTAACATAATAACAGGGAAGTAAGTGAGTTGACAGCATAAGCAAGGAAATATGCTTTGCGTACTGTTTAGAAAAGCTTGCCAAAATTGAAATTAAATTGCAAGAAAACAATTAGCAAATTAAAAATAAAATTCAAGGTAATTTGCTAGGAATAATTTGGAATTTAATGATCACATTTTGTACGCAGTATTGTCTGAAATGTAATAAGTTCTATGTTTTTTTAATTTTATACTGAACCAATTTTGTGTAATTTTATTTTTTATCCACTTTAACTGTGACCAAATCAAATGAGTGGGAAAAATGGAATTAATGGAAAAATTAACAACTTAATCATATATTTTTTTTTCATATCCTTTGTTTCTAACAGTAATTTAACTGAATTTCTAATGGTTTATTTCACTTTTTGGTCGAAATATATTATTTAGTTGAAAATACATTATTTATTTATTTTAATTACATATTACAAACTTTAAATTTCAGATGGCAACGTTAGTAATAAATTTGCATTAATATTTAGTTTTTTTGCGAATGGCAACACGAGTTGTTCTGTTCGATTGTTTATGTTTAGAATGAAATCGTAGAATAAAGTTCTTTTTTGTTCGGTGATCTTCGAAAACATTTATTTCTTTTATTTCAAATTGCGAGCCACCGGCACGAGTTTTAATTAAAACTACTTCGATTTAGACGTGTGTAAAAAGTGATTTGGTGTCTTTATAATATTTTTGAAAGTTATGAAAATATTAGTTTAGATTTTCTTTTGGAAACTTTAATATTTAAGTTATCATTTCTCAAATTGTGTGGCACGCTTTCCTTGGGGGTCGTGCGCGAACAAATGGAAAATAAACGAATATTTTTTAAAAATTTTTAATTCATTGAAGGAAGCACACACACACACAAAACAAAATACAGAATAAAAAATAAATACACATTATGATATAAAATACTTATAAATGTATCAGTACTGTTTAATGTATTTAAAAATTAGTTTATCAATATTAAGTAAAAAAAAACAAATTTAATAATTACTCGTGATTATATACATATATATATATATATAGTTATAATAGTTATCTTGATAATTTGTGCAGTTTATAATTAAAGTCTTATCACAGCTTTAGCGTCCACAAGTACATTATTGAATTCAATACATTGTTATTGTATGGAGGCTGAGCAAGGAAAATTATATTATTGAAAACTGGGTCGTAAATGTTGAAAGTTTGCGAAGCACTGATACATACAGATATATATTTAAGTTCTGTGCGTTTTAGTTATTTTTAATGCAAATTAAATTGAAAAGCATTTAACAAATGCTTTTTACAGCATCAAAATGTGATATTTTACGCGCATTATTGCATTTAATTATAATGTAAAATTCTTCTTAAGGGGTAGGTTCATGAATTTCGGCCCCCAAACACATTTTTCACTTTTCCCATTTTAATAAAATATGAATTTCTAAACTTCTAATGGTGCAAAAGTTATCATTATACGGGCAGTAGAAGTATTTTTAATAATCTTTTGAAAATGTTTTACCTCCTGTCAAAATCTACTAAACTAAAATCCATTTTTCTCAAAACTAACATTTTTACCACAGAAGGAACATTTGTTCCTAAACTACAGCATTTAACAGCTTATAACATTTCTGATTAATAATTACACTCTAATACGTACTTTAATCGAGGGATTTTTTCAAAAAAATATTCTGACTTAATTTATGTATTAAACATCCTGAAATTTCATTGTTTTTTGAAAGAAAAAAAAAACAGATTTGTGCAAAAAATATTTTTTTAAGAAATAACTAGACATCTATCCATAAAATCTCTTATAAAGTCTGTATTATAGTTCAAAGAATATTCAGTAAAAAAATTGGAGATTTTCATTTAATAGAATGTTTATAAATGTTCCTTAAAAATACCTATTTTTAACATTACTGAGATACAGATCTTGTTCCGTGAACTACCCCCTTAAGCACTTTCATTTTTAAAAAAATTAAATCGATAATTTAACAATTAAGCTTTTTACTACATTTTTTCCCGCTCATTTCAGAAAATATTTATACTCTTGAAAACAACTTTTCTTCATTAGAGAAATATTAAAAAAATTTTATCCTTGCATTACTTATCTCCTAAATTTAAATAATTGAAAGAATGCGAATGCTCTCAGTATTATTATTTGTAATAACAAAAATAACGATTGAAATTTGGCTGGACATAATTCAATCGAAAAAATTAAATTTTCAGATTTATTTTGAAATTTAATTATTACATGAATTAAGATTCATTGAACACTCTTATATTGTATATGCTTAACCCAATTCTTAAAACTCATTTTTAATTTTAAGAAAATGAACAAAGTATAAGCTGTTTTTTTTCAAAAATAATTATAATGAAATGACCTAATTCAAGATATAAATAGGGTGTTCTAAGATTAAAAAAGTTTAAATGTAATAATTATGATTTTTTGTAGAAATTCTTAGACGAATTCAGTTTTACAATGCATCTTCAAGCAATAGTATTTACATTGATTGTTCCAAATCTAACACAAATTTTACAACTGTGAATTATCAACCAGAAAAAAATTCCGAATTTCTGAAATATAGACCAAATAATACAATCAAATTTAAGTAGTAATCCAAATAGATACCTTTGGTTCGAAGAAGCCTTGTTGGGATGACTTCTCGATGCTGAATTTGAGATGAAAATGTGCTAGCTGCAAAGCCTTATATACTCACGCAAGGACCCAAAGTTTAACACTTGCTATCAACCAATGAATTACTTCCTAT